>OX439380.1:4798061-4838647 GCA_949319315.1 Zelleria hepariella | reverse complement strand
TCTAAACTCCCGACGCGCGAAACTTTGTGAAAACTTTAGTTCGCTTTTACGGCTACGAGATTCGCAGATTTGCCGATAATTGAAATACGATAAAAATTAAGAAGTTAAAAAGTTTTGCATATACTTTTTTCCTTCCTTAATAACAGGTGTATCCTAAAGACTTCGTAGGTAATTTACATTACACTTTCATTAGCGCATTTGAATTATTAGACTGTAATCAAATATCTAGGTATTTTACTTATACGGCTGATAATACTGCTGTTACTTTTATGTAGAGCTAAACATTATTTAACATTAGGTGCATTTGATGGGTTCTCCGTTTTCTTCCCCTCGCCATACTTTGTAGTTGTCAATGTCAAATCTGGAACGAAAATTCGTTGTTTCGTATTTCGGCGCGATTATTCCCCTTGGCCATGAACATAAGCCGTAAACCGCGATGCCGACTCTAGGATTATACACTGAAAAAAATATTTGAATGTTGGAAGCAATATTTTGATCAGTGTGATCAAGTATCTTGACTCCATACGAGCCTGACAAGAGCTTTGCCACCACAACGAAGGTGAAAGAGGTCAAAACAATTAATTATAACTGTTACCTGCAATAAATATTGCTGTCTAATTCAAGTAAGAACTTGGTCAAGTGAAGTTTGTAATGTAGCTGTGGTAATCAATTTTTTCGTTTGGTTCCACAAATATCTTGATTAAATAATCTGTTCAGGTACTATCAAGACTAGCTAGCTTGTTTGATTCAACTAAGATGTTTGTCAAGCTAACTTTGGAAAGTAACTGTAATATCAAATTTTCTCGATTGTTTCTACAACGATGTTAATTGTATTTAATATGTGAAGGTGTTATGATGACTAACTGGCTTGTTTGATTCAACTAAGACGTTTGTCAAGCTAACTTTGTAATGTGACTGTAACAACAAATTGTCTCGATTGTTTCTACAAAGACGTTAGTTGAATATATTCTGTGAAAGTGGTATGATGACTAACTGTCTTGGTTGATTCATCTAAGATGTTTGTCAAGCTAACTTTGAGAATTAATTGTAATATCAAATTCTCTCGATTATTTCTACAAAGATGTTAATTGATTTTAATCAGTGAAGGTGCTAAGATGATTAACTGGCTTGTTTGATTCAACTAAGATGTTTATCAAGCTCACTTTGTAAAGTAGCTGTAATAACTAATTTTCTCGATTGTTTCTACAACGATGTTAATTGAATTTAATATGTGAAGGTGTTATTATGACTAGCTGGCTTGTTTGATTAAACTAAGATGTTTGTCAAGCTAACTTTGAAATGTAACTATAATAACCAATTTTCTAGATTGTTTCTAAAAAGACGTTAATTAAATAGAATCTGTGAAAGTGTTATTATGACTAACTGGCTCGTTTGAATCAACTAAGTAAAAAATGTTCTCGATTGTTTCTACAAAGATGTTAATTGAATTTAATAAGTGAATGTGTTATGATGACTAACTTGCTTGTTTGATTTAACTCATACCATTGTCAAGTTAAGGGTGGATGATAGCAACGTGGCGGGAAATTCAAAATTGTCACAGTTTTTTACATTTTGTAGCTAAACTGAGCTATTTTTGTTCAGCGATTTTTCGTTCGCGGCAATAAAACAGTATTCTTTTTATTATTGTAAACGACAGAACAACAATAATTCAGCCGATTATGTGTTCTGGTCTACGAAGTAGTGGCACTGCCCAAAAAACTTGTCGTAGACCAGAACACATAATCGGCTGAATTATTGTTGTTCTGTTGTTTACAATAATGAAAAGAATACTATGTTATTGCTGCGAACGAAAAATCGCTGAACAAAAATAGCTCAGTTTAGCTACAAAATGTAAAAAACTGTGAAAATTTTGAATTTCCGGCCACGCTGCTATCTTTCAGCCATAAAGAAGCCCAACCTTCTTGTTTGGCTATACAGGTGTAACAGAAAACTGTAGCCATATTAAGGGGATTGTTATGGACATATTTCTGAACAACATTTACCATGAAACCAATTGAATCAGAGCTACTTTATTTTTCACTATTCCATACAAATCAGCTAATCACCCGGCCCAAAATGTATAGAAAAGTGCGAAACAGAGTGGCTTTAAGCAAACCGGTTGCATACCTACTGAAAGTTGTTTAGAATTATCCATACAACCCCCTACAGTATGACTACACCTTTATGTTACCTTGTACATCCAAACAAGAAGTTACGCTACACATTTAACTTGACAAATGTAAGAGTTGAATCAAAAGTAATGTTATATCTAATTTAATGGTGGTTTAAGATGATAAAATTAAACATTTACTATACATACATTATTTTTTTATTACGATAACTAATGCCAACTACTACTTACAAGCTACTTTTAAAACTTTAACGAATTGAGTAAGCTATTCCTATTACAATAACATTACATTATTATGGATTGTTCCACTTAATGCACCTGGGGTAAATCACCTGGGTGCATTAAGAGGGAACGCGGGTAACCTCAACTCCATACAAAAGGGGAGACCTGTTTCCTTCCTGGATAATTATTTAGAAAAAATATGTTTGTGCCATTAAATCTTTATTTACCTCTGCCATATCCCTACGTTTTTTATTTTTTTTATTTTAATTATTTAAATTATTATTAAAATAATTTAAATAATAAAAAAAGAAAAATATAGGGACATGGCAGAGGTACATATAAATTGAATGGCATAAACATATATTTTTTTAAATAATTATCCAGGGAGGAAACAGGTCTCTCTTTTTGTATTTTTTGTATGGAGCAGCCGGCTACCCGCATTCCGTCTTAAGTCTACTAAAAAGTAGACTTAATTCGCCTCGGGCTAAAGAACCTAGGTGAATAAAGTCGACTCAATTTTGTTAATATTTTTGGTATGGTACTTTATTCACCTAAAAATAAATCATCATATTAAATTATGAATACAGCTTAAAAAAAAACAAAACATATAAGGTACTTAATACATTTATATTAATATAAATTGCGTTAAAAAAAGTACACGGTAGGTAAAAATAAACAGATTTTTTTTTATTATTTTTTTAAATCATTTTTTTATGTTTTTTCATATTTTTTTAATTTTCTTTTTATTATTATTTTTTAAATACTTTTATTTAAAAAAAATACAATAAAAAAAATTATAATAAAAAGATTTAAAAAAAAGAATTAAAAGAAGATAAAAAATAATAATAAAAAATATCCGTTTATTTTTACCTATCATAAAGGTACTTTCTTTTTTAATCAATTTATATAAATATAAATGTATTAAGTACCTCATAATATGTTTTGTTTTATTTAATTTTGTAAGCTGTACTCATAATTTAATATGATGATTTATTTTTAAGTGAATAAAATATACCAAAAATATTACCAAAATTGAGTCGACTTTATTCACCTAGATTCTTTATTAGCCCGAGGTGAATTAAGTCTACTTTTAAGCAAACTTCCGCTCGCTGCACCCAGATGATTTACCCCAGGTGCATTAAGTGGAACAATCCAACATTATCTGTACCATGTTTAATTTTATCACCAGAAACGATAATTATGTTAGATATAACATTACTATTGATTCAAATCTTATAGCTGTCAAGTTAAATATGTAGCCTAATTCTTGTTTGGAGAACAGGGTATAACAGAAAGATGAAGTCATATTTTTGTGTGATGTTATGGGCACCGTTCTCAACAACTTTTGCTATGAATTAGGTTTCATATTGATAGTTGTACAGATTTATAGATACAATCCCCTAAAATATGACTAAACCTTTGTGTTATACCCTGTATAACCAAACAACACGTTACGCTACATACATAACTTGACAAAAGAAAGAGTTGAATCAAAAGTAATTTTATATCTAATTTAATAGTTGTTTCAGGTAAAAAAAATAAACATTTACATTACGTACATACAATATTTTTTTATTAAGATAATAATAATTAATGTCAACGTAACTTACAAGCTACAACGCATAGTTACATATTTATTTCCATTGCTTAAAATATTAATGTTGCATGGTATAGGTGCCTCTAACGAATTGAGGAACTTAGCAACATTTTCCACTGGGTTTGGTTCGTGGACTTCATAGGAACAGAAATGGCTATCGAAATCCACTGTTTGCAGAGCAATTCCCTTTAAAATAATTTTATCTGTACCATACAAATATAGATGTTCTACTTTAAAAAATCTGGGCAGATAATGATCAGGATTTGTTTCATAAACTAAAATAGTACCATTTAGATACCGAGTTGAACAAACAGTAGCCCAGCTGACTTTAACTAGCAACTCATTTGGACATAATTGCAAAGTGGAACAAAGGAATAGTTTAACACTAGCATCATCTGCCGATCCCTTTACTTTGGGTCCTGTACTAAGTGGTTCTTCTAATTTTCCTTTCAGAAACATTTCATTTAAATGAAGCTGATGTTTCTTACTTAAAGTCAGTGTTATATTTTTTCTATTACATGTAGCGTTTGCAGCCAATTTTGAAGTTCTATGTTTGGCTTCAAAGCGCATACTCCACAAAAAAATTAAAGGTCCATATTTTTCAAGAGCAGAGGGATAATGAACCATGTGATGGAACTTTGGTTTTAATGCTTCCTTGCTAAGTAACATATACTTCGAATTAAGCTCGGCAACTGCTGCCTGTAACGATTCCTCAGTTCCTTTTGCAAAGGCCGTAGTTAAGATAATTTCCAAAACCTCTCTTAGTTTTTTATACAAATTCCATGTTAAGTCATCTCGAGGTATAAATTCTCCTACTAATAAACCAAAATACCTTACAAATGTGAGCATCTCTGATGCAGTCATACGCACGTTTCCATGAGCTAAATGTTCCATAGCTAAAGTACATGGTTGATTTCTACAGTCAGGACCGTAAGCAAAAGCATGGATTCTTTCATTGAGAACACTGAGGGTAAACAATTTGAAGCGTCTAAGATATTGAAGCAGAACAAATTGCATAACGTATTTGGCAACACCTTCTAATAAATCATGCATACAATCGACGCCGATTTGGTTGAATAAATCAAAATTTTTTACATCTAGCCAAACACATTTTTCTTTTATACCGGTTATAGAAGGATTGTTTAGCAATAGATCTGATCTATAATCATCAATACTGCGCAATAAGTCTCTGTTTTCAGTACATTGCGTTTTTAAAACTTCTTTCCTAACTTTGCATGTTCTGCAAGGAAAATTTGCCGAAAAACTCTCTATGAAACCTGTAATCGCATGAATACCTAGATTGTCACCTAAAATAAGGCCTAATTCAAAATGAACAGTTCCGCTGAAATTAGGTAGATTAAATTTTAAACCATGCTCACTGAGATAGTTCAATTCATCGATCACACAGCGAAAGATTATTGTGTTTCCAAATTTAGTTCTGTCAGAGGAATGAAAAAGAAGAACTAAGAAAATGTTTTTCAGCGCTGATGTTCTGCAAGGTGGTAGACAAGGAATAGAAGCATAAACTGCTCCCAATTTGTGATGCCCTGATCTAGAACCTAGAGCATTGCCAGTTTCGTAATCGTCAAAGAATATAAATATTGGAATAACAATTTTGCCTCGATTTTGTGTCATTCTATTCCGCCAAAATGAGCCTTGTATAAAATTTTCCACCGCAGCATCACCACCAACATTTTGAGTTAGACGATTCATATAATGTAAAGTTTCAAAAAGGACATTTTCCATAGAAAAAAACGACATCAATACTTTTCGAAGCGGTATGAAATGTTGTTCACAAGTGATGGGCACGAGTCGGTTTATGCCCATTCTCTTTACTTTATCCAATCTCTGACCGATAACAACAGATTGTGGTTCTATGTAAGTTTCATTTTCAAGGAAATATTTAATTCGCTTGTGCTCAGTGTCAAATTTACTCCACACTGTTGTCATCAATGGTTCAATTGAATTTAAAATGTGAGAAACAGTACCGTGAGGAATAACATTTTCAGAAGACAACCTTTCAAGGCGCTCTTTGATAGCTGAAAGTAAACTTTCTGTAATGAAATTGTGAAATCCGCTAAAAATGGTTTGAACAATATTTCGTGGCAATGATTGATTAGCATATAAACTAGCTATAAAAATCGAAAGGTCTTTTTCCACATTTTTTGAAGTTTGCAACTGTAAAGCTTGATTGATAATATTACCATGACTTGCTGGTGGTGATGGGATTGGTGGGATATATGAATCACTTAGTTCTTCTGGTTCATTGGGCGTTTCCGAACTAGCTACTTCGCTCAGGTTTGTAATAGAATGCTCTCGCAAAATATGTCTACGAAATGAACTAAATAACTGGAATTCACGATTACAATTATCTTGTGCACACTTATAAGCACTTAAGTCTTTTGAGTCATGTAACAACCGAAAATGTAACCTAAGAAGTTTAATATCAGAGAGTTGCTTATGGCATACAAAACAAGTTAACATTGTGTCTTAAAAATACGACAAAGGTACATTATTAAGCTTTCAAATAATATTACTGTACTGTTACTGTAACTGACGATACCTTGCCGTGTTAAATTATTATTGTGTATTGTAACAATATTACAATATACCACAATCAGTGAGCAGAGACTCGGCAGCGGTAGAACCTTTGTCGTATTTTGATGTCATTTTGAATAGAGCTTTTTGAATGAAATACCATATAGGGTATGCGTCTAGGCCGTATTCAACATTAAGAGCCCATACTATTTTATAGCATGTCTCAACAGCTTCCGCGATTGACAACCGTTCATATAATACCAGCCTGTTAGCAACCACAAAATAGGATTTGACGTGCTCCAATGACTCACCGACTATTATTATGTATGGCTGAGATGGAGCTTTTTTCTTTTCGAGGTTTGATAAACGCTGTTCTACGTATTGTGCGATTTCTGCGTCCGTTTTCAGGTGTTTTATAAAACCATCACGGGCTTCAATTTTGCTGGGCTTCCAGTTCTCCAGGCTTTTTCTGAATTTTCCTTGGCGACAGGTTGATGGATTAAGCAGGTATGGTATGGCGAGAAAACCCACAATATTTGTGGTTTCTTCACTGGATGCTGAAAAAAAAAAATTGTCAAATGAATCTACATACTCGTATAGGTCAATAAAAATTCTGCATCTTACATTTTACAGGTTTTGCATCAATTCATTATCATGTTTTGTGGAAGGTGTAACTTTATTTTTCGATCACTCTACTATTGAATCTTAATAAATTGGTTTAATGGCTTATGTAACACCTCATTATACCTACTATGTAATGGTTGTAGAGTAGGTAGACATACTTATTCAAGAATCCTATGGGAAGAAATTTTTAGAAAATAACAGTGTCTGAGTGTGATAGATACCTTATTATATTATTATATTATATTATACAGGGTGTCCCAAATAAAGATGTCAAGCGAGAAAATCTGGATAGCTGACACTGTATTTGGGACAACCTGTGTACTTAGTGGGGTTCCGCTAAGTACCGACTTAGAAGTAACTACGCTTTCATTACCTAATAACTGAAAGACTAATATTAAATAATAACAAAGTTACTCACAATCGGCGAGCCTGACGAGATCTTTCGCAAACTCATCAGTTGCCACTTTTTTTTCTTTTAGTCGTTTAAGCAGAGTTGGTTTTGTCAGAGGATATTGCATGAATAAATTGTCTTTGTGTTCTTCATGGGCAATATCAAAATCAGCATGCAGCTAGAAAAAAAAAAAACAATATCAGTTCTATCGAATAATACAATAATAATAATCTGCCAATGATGATGAACCCCTTGAGACATTTTCCATAGCAGACATCAATAGTCTCAATCCATAACCCGGAAACGACGTAGCCAAGTTTTTTCTTTTCCTCATGTTATTCTGCAATAGTCCTTGTATCTAAAGGGGACTGTCTCTGGTTAGATTCTTGTATTTATACAGAGATAAGATCCGAGAGATACACCCATCACATCTAGAGTAATTGGTATGAAACAGGCCTCTGTGCTGTTGGCTGTGGCCTCACGCAAGCCTTAAAGGACCCGGTCCCCATAGACCCGTGTGAATCTTAAAGATATACCTAAATAATAATAATAGAATCGGATAATATATATAATACTCACCAACTTATACCCCAATGGCTTTTGTAGAGCAGGGTACTTGACAAAGTATGCCTCTACAGGATCTTTGTTATCGTGGACCAGTTTCATACGTAATGGGCAAGTACTGCGCCATTTTTGCTCCACTATGAACCATGGGTCGGACGAAGTCTGTAGCCATTGTAGATCCTCTTTAGAGTTACTGTTATCCTCAATCTGACCTGTGAAACATTCTGGAAGAGGTCTTGGTGATGGGGCTGAAGATCCAGGGCTTGAATCCCTGCTTCTTTTCCTTATAGGGAGTGCTCCCAATTTTTGAAGTCTCCTGCGTTTATTTAACACCTGAAATTAAAATTAACATAGCATCACATTTTGCCGTAAATTAGTTTCAATTAAGTAGATCTAATAGGTAGATAACTTTTAATTCTAAGAAATAGCTAGTGTACCTGGTGCACAATTTTTCCCCGAGCTTGTCTCACAATTCCATTGGCTGTTGTGCAGGCAGGGATATAATAGGTTGTTGTCCGTTCGCCTGGATATAGCTGTTTTATATAATTGGCCCACTTATAATATGTAGCTCCAGTAATGGTGGTCTCCTTATGTTCTCTCAAAATTTCTTTAGCAATTACAGATGCCAGCAAATTGCGTCCAGTATCCCCTAATAAAGCCCCCCCTTTATAGGCGAGGAGGGTACTTGTGTCCAGAGAATTGTTCAGTAATTCTTCCAAGATCTAAAATATAAAGACTTATAAACATACCTAAAGAAATAAGACCAAACTAGTTGGTACACAAGACAGCACGTCGTCCTTTACACGGTAGCACTTTTGGTGGAGACTTGCTTACTTGGGGTTTTGAGCATCCAGATTTTCGTTCAGGATCGTGGGTTGAGCGGCCCGGGATTTAGAATCAGTATAATTTTAATTCATTAATAATTTAATAATGGGAAATTATAAGTCAAGCCACAAAGTTTTTTTTTGGCGACGTGATCTAACTTCTCATTTTATAAGTAAGCCACGGGAAACTAAGATAGCTTCTAATAAACTAATTCATCTTTTTTACATCGCCAACTAAATAATCCAAAGAAAGCGTCAAGTAAAGTCCAACAAATTATTTTAACTTGTCCACTGATTTATCTATTGCAACCTGATTTACTAACTCAGCCACGGATTTTACAACTCATCACCATTATACGTTTTACAGCTTCAAAATAAGCTCCTCAAAAAAATATAATTCAAGCTTCAATAGACAACCTCATATATTATTATAACATAACTTAGCATGTAAATTAATACATCATATTCTTTTATTGTGAAAAATGCCACTATACGATTTGGGACTTGACAGCGACCAGCCATTTGCACCAATCAGAGAGCGCCATTCGATTCACGTACTGACGAGTAGTCACGTGTATTTGTGACTACGTATCAGTTGCGTTTTTTTTTACTCAATCTACTTCCAGAAAAATGCTCCTATAATTAATTAAGTTAATTACGATACGTAAAATTAAGGTATTTCAAAGTACACGAATTGATAAAAAAAAAAGTATTTTATTTTGTTTCCCTTCAATAGTTCCAGGGTATTTTAGTGCCCATAATTCACTATTTTATGTCAATTATTGGTAATTTTTTAAGATCAATTCGGAAGGCAAAGTTTTTTGTTCGAAAGTCCGTTATTGGCTTAATCTTATCTTTAGACAATATTGAGAAACTAATTTCAATATTTTTTATTTTGGTCCAGTAGTTTTGTTTTTATGCGCTAAAATGTTTTGTTCCTATGACCGCATTGACCGCCAACAGTATGCAGATCGTCGCGTGACGTCATAAAACCGTATCTTTGAAACGTTGTAAAATCCAAACTACTGAACCAAAATAAAAAATATTGAAATTAGTTTCTCAATATTGTCTAAAGATAAGATTAAGCCAATAACGGACTTTCGAACAAAAAACTTTGCCTTCCGAATTAATGTAGGTCGAGATAAATTTTAAACGTAGAGTTATAAAATTAGAAGCTAATTGAAAAATTGTTTTGGTGTCATATACCTATTAATATTTTAGAAGTTTACTGCTGGAACAAATTTAGATGCCAAAAAATAACCACGATGCTGAGTTGTATTTAGAGTGTCTTACATACAAGTTATCTAGTGGCTAAAATAGTATTATTTAGATGCGCGTTGATTGTGGCTGACTTAGCAATTTAGAAGGCAAATGCAGATATTTAGAGGCGTATAATGCTATTAAAAAGAAGTCTGTTTAATTACAACCCTTTAATAATTAGCTTTCGTGCTGGAATAGAAAGTGAGTGACAGATGTCAAAATCCTTCCTTACCCCGCACGCCCCGCGTCGGTGCGTTTGCTAAGCAAGCACCGATCTAACATTGGAGGAGCGTTTATGGAGCACGGCGGCGCCAATAGTTAATTTACGGGCGACTTTGCAACAAAAGTGTAGTCGGACGTGCTAGCGTGTGTACCTTGACACCTTAACTAAGATAATGGACAAAGATTAATAAAAGAATCGTCTGAAGTTAAAATTAGTTTGACTTTGGATCGCTCTACTTAGGAAAAATGAGATTGACTTTTGATCACTCTACCAAAAACAGGGCGTTATTCAAGACGTGTTACAAAAGGTCCTAAATCTTTTTACAGGGTGTTGACCTGCTGGTCAATATGATGACAATTCTGTAAAAAAAAAGTTGAAAAAAGAACTTTACTCAAAAAAGCTCGTAATGTGGTCATTAATTCGACAACCTTCTTTGAGCAAAGACGGACTTGCGGGCTACTATGCTTAGGCGCCAGAAAAGTTGTATGGAATTTCATTAATGTCGTGTTTTGCAGCCAGAAAAAGTGTATAAAAATCCATTAATGTCGAGTTTTGTTTAAAAAAATAGTCCGGTGCAAAAAGTATGCGTCTTGCGACTTGCGTCTTGCGTCTTGCATCTTGCGACTTGCGACTTAATACCTCAGCCTCAATCTTAGGACCTAGGGCATAGGATCTAGGACCTAGTACCTAGCACCTAGGATCTATAACCTAGCACCTAGGACCTATGACCCAGGACCCAGCACCTAGGACCTAGGACCTAGGAGCCAGCACCTAGCATCTAGGACCTAGCACCTAGGACCCAGGACCTAGGCCCTAGGACCTGACACCTAGGCCCTAGGCCCTTGCACCTAGGACCAAGGACCTAGGAGCCAGCACCTAGCATCTAGGACCTAGGACCTAGTACTTAGCACTTAGGACCTGGCACCTAGCACCCAGGACCTAGGACCTAGGACCTAGCACCTAGGACCTGGTACCTAGAACCTGGCAACTAGGCCCTAGCACCTAGGCCCTAGAACCTGGCACCTAGCACCTAGCACCTAGGACCTAGGACCTAGCACCTGGCACCTAGGCCCTAGCACCTAGGACCTAGGACCTAAGACCTAGGACCTAGAGCTAAGGACCTAGGTGTATATCAATTACTCGCTTTGTTTGAGTAAAGCACTATACATGCCTTGGTCTGCAATGAGTTGCTGGCCACGCTGTGATGGCTTTGAGCTGCGCTACGCTCTGCGCTCTGTCGGCAATCAAAAGCGCGCCAGAAACGCACCTATTACAGATCGCGGCAGTAATGTACTATTTATTTAAATAACATCAATATTGAAAAAAAAAAAACAAAACTTGTTTTTGGATCTAGCCGAAATCTAAAAATAGTGTTAGGTGTATTTGAATAGCTATAAGCTGTTGAAACAGTGAAAATTTGTGAAAATAATATTTTATCAATACATTTCTCCCGTCACAGCGCTTTCATTTTA
This sequence comes from Zelleria hepariella, assembly GCA_949319315.1. Lineage (NCBI taxonomy): Eukaryota > Metazoa > Arthropoda > Insecta > Lepidoptera > Yponomeutidae > Zelleria > Zelleria hepariella. The sequence goes on along the minus strand of OX439380.1, from coordinate 4,826,801 downwards.
ATTAATTAAAAATCAACGGAACGTCATAGAGCTAAAACAATATTTTGGTTGAATGGGTGCCATAACCCTGTAAAAAAAAGTTAGGACCTTAGTGACACCTTTAACCTATGTTAGTTAAAACCAAGGATAAACAAATAAATGCTTGTGCTAAAAATAATGTTAGTAGGTACATACTGGGCATTGAACTGAATCTACAGTGCCATTGTAGTTTTCTGGAGAAATATTTTCTATTTCTTTATAAGGTAGGCTAGGACTAAGCACAGGCAGTTGAACATCAACACTAGCACCATCTTCCAATAGTGCAAAGTCCAAATTCTGTAATTAATATTAAAAATAATAGGAAGTTACAGTACACAATTATTATTTCTTTAATAAATTGGTATTGGTACTCTCATAAGGACATAGGCCGAACAAACAAACTATGGCGAGCAATAGAAGTCTGAGCAAGAGGGGTACCGCTTGACCCTTCTCGGCTTACTTTTGGTCACATCACATACATCAACCAATCGTTGCGAGTGCATTCACTGAGAATAATCATCACAGCAACTAATTGCAAATTTATCTAGCAAAACAAATAAGTAGGTTAGGAGATAGGTAGGTACAGTGGGCCACAGGCAAAGATGCCCTTTTTGTTCGATTGGCGCCCTTAATGCCGGGCGCGGTAAGAGCTACAATGGGGTATCCTAGACTGTGGGCCCACCGTACCTAGGTATGTCAAGTTAGGTGATAAGGTAGGTACGTACAGCCCGTGCCAGGTTTCTGGGCATCTGAATGCCGCCCTAAGGCCTGGAGGAGGTAGCGGCGCATGGGTATAAGAGAGGTGCATAAACACGGGCGAGAGGAAACAGCTGGCTCAGATGCCATGAACCCTGGCGATGGCTGCACCTGATTTTAATCAAGAAGCTATTACTAATTACATAGACCTACCTACTAGACCTACCTTCTCTTATAATTTGGGTAAGTAAATACTCACAGAGATGTCCAAACTTGTAACAGTAGAGTCGAACTCTCCTTTCCATGACCTCCAGCACCTTAAAAAGAGAACCCTGGGCCCGGTTTTGGGTATTAACTCTTTGATGGTGTCATTCGTCAGGGCTGACAGCGCGTGGATCGTTATTTGTTGTTCTGAAAAATAGTGAGAAATTAGGTAAGGATACATAATATTTGTAATAGGAAGGTACCTACGCGATTCTTATACAAGACACAAAACACAAGACAGCACGTCGTCCTTTATACGCCAGCGCTCTACTTGGTTAGGTATGTTACGGGTGACTTTGCAACAAGACTGACGTGCTGTCGTGGTACCTATACGGTGTGGCTACGGCACTCGGACCATCTTGATCGAAGACTCGGACACAGAAATGGCTACTTTCTGACCCGGTTTTGACAATACAGTGCAGTGCGCGTTTCACAATAGGTACCTATTAAGTGTGTACGCCATTACTCGCCAATAAAAACACACGTGGCATGGTAGTTTGATGATTTCGAAGTGCCTTTTGCGGCGAAGTGTAGGGCCATGCCCGGTAAACGGTAAATTACGCCGGTATAATGCGTGCGGGATGAGAATGGGATGGAACCTTGTCAAAGTCAATCGAAAACATACTGTATTTTACTTTGACAAGGTTGCACCGACGCGAGTTTGCTTACTGCGCGCGTCTCAGTTCCAAAAAGTCGCATCCCATTCTCATTCCGCGCGGATTATACGTATGAAAGCTAACGTACATGGCCATACACTTCGCCGCATTATATTCTCTCTGCGACGTGTGAAAAGGAACAAACTTACCAGTGAAAATTGGTATGAGGTCGTGTAACTCCCATGTTTTTAGTAGTTCTATGACTTCCTCCATTAAAAAGGGATCTTTGACCACTCTGGAAGTCTGGAATAATTAACACTTCGCTAGGAATCACTGGAGTACTGGACCACGGAAATGATCGATATTCTGACCGACTACTTACAGCGTTTACGCGGAAGTGGGACGAAATCACGAAACGAAATGACGAAAACGAGTGAAGTAAGCACGTGTCACGACACGATTCGAGCGAGCGGCCGACCGGCGGCGACCGGCGCGCGGGCAGCGGGGGCAGTGTTGCCAGTAGCAGATAGTCAAATATAACACGAGGCAGATCAAAAAGTAACATTTTCTCGAGAAAAGTAACATAACTTTTTTTTATTGTGGAAATCGACTTCGAAAAAATCTTAATAATTTTTGATCGAATAATCGATTGGCGATGCTGAAAAAGAAAGAAACATACAATCAATGATGGGTGTTGTGTGTCTAATATACCAACCAATTTAAGAAAGAAAGGAAAGAAATAAAAACGTCTTTCAATACTACAAACAACAATGCGTTATTAGTATTGCCACATCACGGCCAGTCAAAAAATACGATTTACCTACTTTGAGTAGTTCGGTGTTCGCAAAAAATAGCGAATTTATTTATGATTTTTTTGCTGGTTTGACTCCCGGGTGCGACAAGCGAATGAAAAAAATATTTTCGCGCCCCCGTTTTAGCTTATTTTTTTACAAGATCTTGTGGAGGTAGAATGAATTTCTTATTGAGCCTTACAAATCTGATTAAAATCCGTCGATAAATAAGGTTACACTGCTAACTTTGACAGAGATTGAAAATACCTATGTCAAACATACTTATAATATAATGTATGAACACACGTCAGACATACCTAATATGTATGCTCACGCCTACTTCCCGGACGAGGGGTAGGCAGAGACAAAAGACCGCCACTTGCTACAATCCTGGCATATATCGCTCGCTTCCTCAACATTGATAGTAAGTCTCTTCATACAAGCTCAGACCACAACCGAAGGCAGTGGCGCTGCAACACACATACCTACAGCAAAGAAAATGCTACGCTACTGCAGACCACACACAGTGCTGCCGCGCTTGGAATCAATTGTGTAAATAGACATTCTTATAAACCAGTAGTATCGCTTGCTTCAACTCATAGAAAAGTTCTTAATGGACATAACATTTCGCTAGGCTAGTTTGATGGGTAATGTAAAAAAAACGATGTTATTGTATTACTTTGGTGTACAGTAATAGTACATTATGTATGATACAAAATGTGCTAAGTTGGTCATTACACACAAAGCATTATTGTGCGCGAGCCGATCGATGGGCGAACGCGATAAGAAAGCTGAGTTTGTAATGACCAAATGCACACGAGTAGGTACCTATCATACGACGTTTTTCAACACAGTTGCGAGGAAAAAAACAAACTTGTATCGTTAATAACTGAAAAAGTACCAATTCAACTTACTTTTGTTGACAAGTACTGACTGTCCAGAACTTCTTTTAAAAACTTTTACACATCGGATGGTAACCACTGACCACACTTTTAACTTGAATATTATTTTGCTTGTTTTCACTATTTGAAGTAGATATTGTTGATAGTAATTAACCACACAGCAGCAACTTTACGAAAATATTTGCGGAATATGACGTGTCAGTTTTGTTTTTTTCGCGGGCGCGTTGACATGACAACGGGGGTTGGTATCTGTAGCTATCCCATTCTACGTCAAACAAAAGAGGGAGATAGCTAGAGATTCATCATCGCACTCGTGCGGTAAGTTAATGTTATTACAACCCCAGTGCGGTAATATGCTGCATTATGAAACTAAAAACGGTGTTATAATAGTCAAATTTACGAGCAACTGTATTGAAAAGAGTATTCTATCTATCTTACCTTTAGTTAACGGAACAAAAAATATTTTAATCGTATCGTACGAAACCACTACAAACATTACGTCTTTTCCCTGAATCTCGGCAAAAAATATTGTTGGCAACAATGGCCCAAGCGGCGGACAAACGGGTGCGGAGGGTGGGGGTTCATGTGTTTGAATCAAACAAGATGGTGATTGAGACAACAATTTTTTAACGTTATTTTAAACAAGGTCTAAAGTAAGTTTGATCAAGGCTAATGTTAATATAACATTTTCTCTGTTAGTAAATTCAAACAAGTAAACTATTTAAAACTATGGTATTGAATAATTAATTCGACAAAGACTAATCTTCAAACAAATAAATGGAATTGTTATTTTAATATTTTACGTGGTATTCAATCAAACAAGTAAACTGTTTAGAACAATGTAGTTATATTGTTATTTGGACAAACACATTTTTTTGAAACAATTATAATTCATTGTTGTCCTACTCATGAACTCTTTTTTAAATTAAATATAACTCTTAGGTAAATCCATAAATATGAAATTGACGATTTAACAAAAACTATAGTTATGACAACTTGGTTACTTAGTAGATTTGTCCAATGGCCGTTTTTTAACCTAAAGAAGAAGTCTTAATTATATTTAACAAAATGGTTGGTAAAAATATTCATAATATGTGTTCAAGTCAAATAATAGGTCTAGTTGTTAGCCTAAACATAGATGACTTTGCTGCAACAACTAGTCAACTGTGGTTAATGTAATGAAATTCATATTTGTTTCATTCAAATTAACATCAACTAAGAGAATACTCCACTTAGTTGGATTTCATTTTTTTCAGTGCACCCTTTTTGATGCTGAAACATGTGTTTAATTATTATTTCTGATTCAATACACGACTACTTAGTTTCAAGTTAATCTGAATCCAATAAAATGATAATTTCATACAAATTTTGAACCCCGTTTTGGCCGTTTTAGAGTTAACATTATTACTTTTTTCTTCATGGTTGGTAGTTTAGCTATAAAAAGCAACTGTAGTTTTTCAAAGTTGTAACTTGAATGGGTTGGGCCCAGCATTGCTACTACATCAGGGAAAAATATTCAACGTTTCCACCCATTTTAACCCTTCATTCGCTGAAATGAGAAAAATGCTGAAACATGTGTTTGATTATTTCTGATTAAGCATACGAATACTTAGTTTCAAGTAGGTATATCAGACAAAAAAAATGTATTTCATACAAACTTTTAACCCCGGTTTGGGCATTTCAAGGGTTAACATTGTTACTTTTTTCGTCATGGTTGGTAGTTTTGCTATAAAACGCAACAGTAGTTCAAATTTCAAAATTGTAACTTAAATGGTTTGGACCCAGCATTGCTACTATATCAGGGAAAAATCTTCAACGTTTCCACCCATTTTGACCCTTCATTGGCTGAAATGAGAAAAACGCTGAAACACGTGTTTAATTATTTCTGATTTAGTATACAAATACTTAGTTTCAAGTAAATCGGACCAAAAAAAAATTTTATTTCATACAAACTTTGAACCCCGGTTTGGGCATTTGAAGGGTTAAAATTATATTTTTTTCTTAATGGTGGGTAGTAGTGCTATGAAATGCAACTGCACATTCAATTTAAAAGTTGTAGCTTCAATGGTTTGGGCCCAGCATTGCTACTACATCAGGAAAAAAACTTCAACGTTTCCACCCATTTTAACCCTTCATTGGCTGAAATGAGAAAAACGCTGAAACACGTGTTAAATTTTTTCTGATTTAGTATACTAATACTTAATTTCAAGTAAATCGGACCAAAAAAAAATTTTATTTCATACAAACTTTGAACCCTGGTTTGGGCATTTGAAGGGTTAAAATTATATTTTTTTCTTGATGGTGGGTAGTAGTGCTATGAAATGCAACTGCACATTCAATTTAAAAGTTGTAGCTTCAATGGTTTGGGCCCAGCATTGCTACTACGTCAGGAAAAAAACTTCAACGTTTCCACCCATTTTAACCCTTCATTAGCTGAAATGAGAAAAACGCTGAAACACGTGTTTATTTTTTTATGATTTAGTATACTAATACTTAATTTCAAGTAAATCGGACCAAAAAAAAATTTTATTTCATACAAACTTTGAACCCTGGTTTGGGCATTTGAAGGGTTAAAATTATATTTTTTTCTTCATGGTAGGTAGTTTTGCCACAAAACACTACTGCAGTTTCAATTCCATAATTGTAGCTTTAATGGTTTAGGCCTGGCATTGATACTAAATCAGAAAAAATCTTCAAACTTTTCTACCCCTTTTAACCCTTTAGTGGGCAGAATTTTGAAAAACGCTGAAACACGTGTTTAATTGTTTCTTATTTAATATACAAATACTAAGTTTCAACTTAATCGGACCAAAAAAATTTTTTATTTCATACAAACTTTGAACCCCGGTTTGGGCAATTGAAGGGTTAAAATTATATTTTTTTCTTCATGGTGGGTAGTTTTGCTACAAAACGCTACTGCAGTTTCAATTTCATAGTTGTATCTTAAACGGTTAGGGCCCGACGTTGACACTACATCACGAAAAATATTCATACATTTCAACCTCGTTTAACCCTTAAACTGCTAAAATTAGAAAAAAGCTAAAACAGGTGTTAAATTATTTTTGATTTAATATACGAATTCTTAGTTGCAAGTAAATACGGACAAAAAATTTTTTTTTTTCATACAAATTTTGGACTCCATTTTTACCGCCTTAAGGGTTAAACTTGAAGTAAATCTGTCTTAACCCGTAGCGTGTCCACAAATTACAACTATTGTCAAATTTTCATTGTTTTGGCATTAGCGGTTTTGTTCCAGCATCGATCGTAACTGGTGAAAAAAATCGAAAAACTTTGGCACCCATTTTAACCCTTAAGAACATAGAAATGAGAAAAAATCTGAAATAGGTGTCAAATCATTTTTAAAAAAAAGTACAAAAATTCAAGATTTAAGAACAAAAGACCAAAAAAAAATTTTTTCCCATACACACTTTCAGCCCTATTTTGACCCACTTAAGGGATAAATAAAAAAAAATCGCTTCTTAAATGAACCCTCCACCATATAACGCAACTTTTGTCCAAATTTCATACTTATAGGTTCAGCCGTTTGGGCTGTAGCGTGATGAGTCAGTCAACCTAAGCCTTTTATATATATAGATGGACAGAATGAGCTCCTGCTATAACGGAATGCCCACTTTGAACGAAAAACCACAATAATAGTTACGTAACCTTCTGTAGTGTATGTTCCGCGGCAGTTAGCTACATCCGTTGAACCGAACAATTAACACCAATAGAAACTCGTACAAATTACTATATTCGCTTCTGACAAATTAACGCTCGCGGCCGCGAAATGTACGCCTTGAACCTGGTGCCTTACTGACTGACTGGTGGTGTGGTAAGAGACCTACTCTACTGCCCTGAATGTATGTCTTTTAGCACTAATACTAGAGGCATAGCGCCTAACTCAGTAGGTTGGTTCGTGAGGTAGTGAAGCGGTGCTGGATGGTGTGTCACTTGTAGAAACGAGACGTCACATGTCATCCCTCCCGCACCTCTCCACTGCCGTAGGAAGAAACTTCCTTAGTTAAACGCTATACCCATAACATTTGAATTCCAAAACCGCATTCGTCTCCAACCTTCTCCAACCCACTAGCGGATTTAGGGGGGGAGGGGGGCTAAGTAAGTAAGTAACTGTTTATTGCACAAACGAAAACATTTTACAAATAAACATTTAAAAATAACAGTACAAATGGCGGTCTTATCACTAAAAGCTTCTTCCAGACAACCTTTGGATGGACAGGACTGAGAGCGAAAACACAGTAGCAGCAGATGCACAATAAGAAATATATGATTGGATAAGAAAAAAAGCTAAGGGGCTCAAGCCCCCCCAAAAGCATCTGAGACCCTCTATAAAAATAAATCAGAGTTCGGTCGTGGACTTTCGAACCAAAAAGACGAAAGACTTAGTTCGAGCTATATACATTACAAAGTACACACACACACACACACACACACACACACATCAGAATACCAGCAGACAAATGAAAAAGAGGAAAATAAAAACGAAAATGACGAAAATTAAACAATCATCGCATGCTCATTTCACTTTCTCGGGCCCGAGTCAGTGTTCAGATTACAATGATGGGAAACCATTACAACCTTTGAATAGTATCGCGGCACATGTGACCGAACAATAGCGATGTTTACTCGTAGGTTGCGCAACCAGACCACAGCAGGGAATAGACCAGTAGGTTAAAACCACTCAAACTTTGCTTTCGAGGGGGGATGAGAAGGCGTGGAAGCGAATAGTGGAAAGCGAGCTGCGAGCCGTTGGCTGTAGCGAAGCCACTGAGGAAAGGAAGGCGTGGCATGACTTGTAAGAGCTCTGTAGCTCTCAGATACCATAGGACAGAAACATAACTATCTCGTGTCCTTGAAATAATTGAAATACCTACGACGCCCGCTCGGTGCTGCACTGATGCACGTCAATGCACGTACCACCGTGTGAGATTCTACGATCGGTTTCACATAAATCCTTGCTATGCTACGAGTCCCAAATGGATCTGGGCAGGCCACATAGCCAGAATGGAAAAGAGCTACTGGACAAGGTGGATCCTAGAATGGAGACCGTAGCAAAATACCAGGCCCCGAGACCGCCCACCTAGGCGCTGGGCGGATGACATCCGCGAACAGGCGGGTTACGACTGGATGAGAAAGGCGCCAACACTGGAAATAGTTGGGTGAAGCTTATGTCCAGAAATGGACCAATAGAGGCCGCCAATGACGATGATAATGCTACAAGTCGCACCGACGCAAGTCATTGTGACTTGCGTCTGTGTGCTACGTACGTGTACGTTTATGTGTACGTGTGCTATAAGCCTAACTGCGTTCTAAGACGTACCGAGATTCAAGGCCCATCGGGGCGCGTAGGCATTGTGCCCGTTTCTACGAAGATGAAATACTGCCTTTACTGTGACAAGACGTTACAAAGCTGACAATAAAATGGGCTTGATGAGTTTGACATGGAGGTCCATTCAACATGACTCTTCTCAATAGGTTTTATTCTAATGAATGAAAATTCAAGAAACAAATGAACGGCACAATGTTTAGTCACACACAACTCACACGTTGCCCAACAAATACGTTACGAAACTAACAGTAAAAGGACCCTGATGTGATGGCTGGTGGGTTTGACAGGATGGAAATTCAATTTGAATGTATTATGTAAGAAAAAAGAGATTTACTCAATCAAGTGTGTGCATAGATGCGTGTGAAAGAGACATGCGAGACCATTATATTCTCAGACTAGCCGTATACGGTACAGCATGGCTTCTTAGGGGGTTTTTCCACCGCAATTTTTGTACGGGGTGATTTTTGTACGTGTGACGTGCGGTGGACAAGCATTTGCCGCTACTTCGGCCCGTCATCTTGTTTTCGTCGACGTTGACAGTGCGGTGGACAAGCGCCCTTACTAAAGTAATAAAAAGCCAAAGAAGTTGTATTACCCAGCAAATACTTGCTGCAATTCAATAAACCGCCAGCAATAAAAAGATACGGTTTGTTTTGTAACAGCCGAAGATAGAATCTGTGGCAATGGCAACACAACCGTAAAAGGGCTCGTATCTTGGAGAACGTGGGCGGACCCGCAGCGATCCTATCGCATGAGATATTGGTGGACTAAATAGTTGTGTTAAACTTACTATTTATTCTGGCCGTTGGCATCGATCTCAAACACACGCACCAAATGAGTGGAAAGGTACAATTATTGCACAGGCTACATCTTACTTACTTTACTGTTTTTTTCCGGTTTGTAGGATTACGTAATTCAGAACCAACGAATCCATACTTAGAGAACTCGGCATCAAGCAGCGTCTGTCAAGTACTGTACAAAGTCGTATCTTGAGATTTTTTGGCCATATATCCCGACAAGACCACAACTCCATTGAGCGCATTGTAATGCAGGGAAGGGTGGAAGGCACTAGAACTCGGGGAAAACCACCGATGCGATGGACTGATCAAATCAAGACCACTGTGCGCCCGGGCAACCTCTGACCGAGATAAATGGCGTGGCATCGTAAGGCGCGCAACATCAGCCACTGATAATACTGCATGTGGACCACGACCGCTCTGACAAGAGCGTAACGACGAAGAAGAAGAAGAAGAGGATTACGTATCCGAAGTTTTCAATCTTGACGCTGTTGGTCTGTCCTTCTGTCAGGCTGTGATGAAGAGAGCTAAACGCTGCAGGAAATATAGACCAACCAGATGATTAACATGATGATGGATGGTATAGATAGGTGCTGGGCAAGCCTACTCTATCTAAAAAACAATGCCCCAGGCACTGCAGCGCTAAGTAGTCTCATCAAGTCATCACCCATCTATGTAGTGTGAGTGAAGGTGCCACTGGACGCTGTACACGCTGTATACTATGTATCTCGTTAGGTTTTAATAATGACCAACTGTGGCAGTAAAACCCTCGCTGCGCAAGTCCTACTCCTACTTATCCGGATAAAAAAAATCTTTAATCAAAATTTATTTTAATTGATTCTCAAGATCAAAGGGGGCCTTAATAGACTGTTTAATAAATCAAGTGACATCTCTGATGTGCTTTAAATTGATTAATTAGTATGCTAATGGCTTTATAATTGACCTTAATCTTCTAACCTTCGAATAATTTTCACAATTTCTAAACAGGAGAATATTTTTTAATATTAAGACTTGCTCTTATTGCTTATTCTTCTAACCTTCGAATAATTTTCACAATTTCTAAACAGGAGAATATTTTTTAATATTAAGACGTATTAACAACGATTCAGTGGCTGCGTCTGGCACAGGATCGTGAGACAGGAGGCGACGTTAGCACGAAGAGGCTTTTATTCAGCAGTGGGTGTCAACATAAAGATTAACTTGACAAGAAAAATTAACCACAGGTAACAATGCCAGGAAACCACAAACAGCGCATGAACCACTTAATACTTAAGACTAAAGACCGGCTGGAATTGAGCCCACAGTGTTGTTTATCTAAGGACCTGTATTCCACATTAGAAAGGTCTACTAAACACAAAGAACTCTTCATGCAGTGTCGAAGTTTTCAGTAACAGAGAGATTCTACAAGATACGTGTACCTAAACAATCAAGAGTTATTACAGGATGTTACGACACAGCGAGCAGGCCGAGCGAACGCGTAACGTTAGACACTCTTGCACAGCAGGCCAAGGTTTCGATTGCTGAAACCGACTCCGGCGCAGACGATGGAGATTTCGCGCCGAAACTCACAAAACTATCCAAGAAAGCCACGGACCGCTTCCATTTGTTGACCGCGATTTGTAGATTTTTTTTTAATGATTTTTTTTTGTATTATTGGCGCCACTAAAGTTGCGACTTGACACACCACGTGGTTTGACTTGCGCAGTGGACGATCTCTACGATGGACTATCCCTACTCTCAACTCAACTGTCACCTTAGCCACTGTTAACTGTCACCTCAGTAGTACTAAGTGGCTAAGGTGACAGTTGAGAGTAGACAAAATGACCTGCGTGCTAAGCCTTCTACATATTAGTGGTAAGTATGATATGCAGGGCGTCCCACGGCTATGCCACGGCACGGTAAAAATTCATGGTCTTCCTTTAATTTCTGACACTATGTTATTTAGCAAAAAATAATCCTTATCATGAAGCCTTGCGATCGGTATGATAAAACTACAGGGTAATTATTTTTCTCATGTAACGGGTTCGATTCCCGGTTCAACCATGTAATTATTTTAATACCTATGAATGCAGTTTAAATTGTTTTTTAAATTAAAATAATGTCTTCTTTCAGTAAAATGTTCCATCTACAATATTTAAGGTACTTTCCCTCCATGTGGCATAGCCGTGGGACGCCTGTATATGAGGTCTGCGCGCGGGTAGGGAACAAGCCTCATCGGGGCGGGGTAGCGGAAAGAGTGCGGGAGGCGCGGTCAAGTCTCATCTTTCGTGGGCTTACGTATTGTTATATTCAGTCTGGTGTGCAATAAAGAGTTCTCTATCTATCTATGAATCTATCCCACCGAGCAAGTCATTGTACTTACTTAACATTCCGAGACAATTGGAGCGGGAAAAAGTCACACACGTCGAAAAAAACGGTTGTCAAGACTTATGTAGTTCAAGGAACCATAAAACTATCAGAGACAATAAGCTGCGGTACAAATTCATTTTGTTTTAATGGCTTTTCGAGATATTTCAAGGGGCGAGGTGTCAGTTCCAATAATTACAAACACATGTGGCTGCAAGGTCACCGACCTGAGTGGAGTTGAGATAAGATGGTGTTTTGTTTTGTTAACATAACGTGACGTCGTTGGTAGTTAGTTACGGTATGAAAAGTTAATCTCAGACGTTTCACTCGACCTTTTTTGTTATAATTAATCAAATGACATTAAAATTTATTTTTAAACGAGCTTAAAAGGCCAGAGGAAGGTATCTGCTTAATGACTCTTGATACTAGGTAAGTTAATTTAGACTCAGAAATAAACTTTATTCAAGAACATCATAATTTCCCTGAATCTGATAAGAATGGCGACGAGTGAAAAACGTCGTCGAGAAACTGTCAACTTACTTAAAAGAATTTTACTAAGAAGTTAAAAGCATTGAATTTTTAAAGGAAGTGAGCAAAAAGGATGCTGCTGCTAATTGGTATCTTTCAACCGCTTAACTGAACTAACAAGGGATGCAGTAATGCATTTTCTATTTTCAGGAGATAAAGTTGAAAGTTATTCGTGGAACCATTGAATGGCATATCAAATGCTCATCAACGAATGTGCATTTTACATTGAACTCAGTCCTCATTTAAAACTTACATACATAAACTCATGCCTTTTCTCAGAGGGGCAGGCAGAGAAGATAGTTTTCCACTTGACAAGATCCTGACATACCACACACACGTTCATCTTTGAAAAAAAAAAAAAAAGTAAGATGTAGCCTGTACAATTGTACATGTCCCACTAGCTGGTCAAAGGCCTTCTCTCAGAGAGAGAGAGAGAGAGAGAGAGAGAAAGAGACCTTAATCACCACGCGCCATTTCAATGCGGATTGGCGATTTTCGCGTTAAAGGTAAACAATGCCTCATACGCTCAGGTTTCCTCACGATGTTTTCCTCCACAGTTAGCAAGTGTGGTATTGCTACTACAAATTCACAAATGTACGTTAATATAAAATAAATAAGTCACAGGTAAAGTCCGTTCGCTTAGATAGTGTCGGTACACACGACGGCAATCTTGGTTCTTGGGATACCAACTATTTTTGAAGTATCTGTGATGGGCGCAGACATATTCATTTCAACACAATGCTGATGGACATTAACTGGAATTTGCTTAAATGTTTTACAAAACCTTCATCTTTTAATTTTTGGGTCATTCGAAGTTTCGTCTAGAGGCACCTCGCTGTCCTAACGAACGAAAAAACATTTTTCATCTCCCACGCTCGGAAAGTTTGCTGTTACTAGTAACTTACGATCGTGTAAAGGCCGGATTTAAACTATCTGAACTTTTGTGCGCTTCGAAATTTGAACGCGACGCCGAGACAGTCTTTCCCGCGCCCTATGGTTTTGAAAAAGAAAAAAACACTGGCCGTTTAAGTAGATGCCAGATCCCGATGGAAAATAAAACCTCATTCATAGTTCGTTTAAACGCGTATTTCAGCGAAAGCGATTGTTCGTGCCCATTCTCTATACAAAACTGTGAATGTAAATGGTGCATAAGCATCTTTTAAAAAGGTAAAGTCACGGAATAGAACATTCAGAAACGCGGTTTCTTCTTATAGTCTTTTCAATATTTTGTACACATATTTATTTTTAAATACCAGTAAATAAAAAAAATGCTGCGCTTCTGTTTTATCAAATAGATAATTATGTTTTGGTTTGTTAAATACATTTTTTCAAACGATATTACTAATTTAATTTTTTATCTCCTACAAATTTTTAATTTATATGGTATAAGTTCAGAGTGCACCCGGAAAAAAAAACATTCTTTTATTTACATTATTTTTGTGTCTGGATAAATAAACTTCAGGAAATTATTAATAAAACGAATGGTTTTAATACCAACGAAGCTCAAAACTTTAGAGCGGCAGCCGTAACTACAGTAAAATATGCTTTTAAAAGGAACTTATTTGACTCACCTGTTTTGCCTGTAAGTAGTTGTCTATAGAGTTTGTCCCGCTTGGCTAACAAAGTCATTTCCTCGCTTCTGTGAGATGAAAAGTTTTGTGTTTCGCACGAATGCAATATTATTTGCGTCTCGTGCTTCTGAATACCTCGCTACGCTCAGGTTTCTTTTTTTGAACCACTCGCTGCGCTCGTGGCTCAATTTTAGAAACCTTCGCTAGCTCGGTTTTCAATACAAGCACTCGCCGCAAACAATAATTTTGCATTCTTGCATAACAAATAACTATTATCTACACGCAGCTCACTCAATACAAAATACTAAGTCAAAATTTCTTACATACTTCATATTGTAAGAAAACGGGATTCTTACCACGATTTATTTTCTTTTGAGTTCCCGATATTTTGGCACCGTTGCAAAAGAAAATAAATCGTGGTAAGAATCCCGTTTTCTTACAATAATTATGTCTAAAAACCACGAAAGCTTCAAAAAGCATACTAAGTCAGAAGTCACAAGCACAACCTCTCAATACGATGCTTCTTTAACGAGCGGCGAGCCAAATTCACTGGTGTGTTTGCGGCGGGTCGGCTTCCATTAATTTCTTTTGTGAAAAGCCGCCGCGCGCCAAGGCGGCAAATATCAAAGTGACACTATGATAGCGAACGGACTTTATACATACATGCCCGCACCGAGAATCAAACCTGGGTGCCTCGCTTCCTAGTCCATTGTTCTACCTCAAGGCAACCACCACCGCTCATGTAAAACATCAAAGAAAAAATAACTTCTTTGCTTAGCAGGCAAGTGAGAAAACGTAGGTTGATATTAACTTTCAATTATTCGCGATATTACACATAATTTATATTCGAAACAGGTCAAAATAGTTATTCATACAGAAATTTGTAATGCAGTTTGTAGATATTCAAGAGACGCAACGTTTTAAATAGAACCACGAAATGATACACTCTATTCTGGGACGAACCACTTTATATGCACAGAAGATAATGAAAGCTCCTCGTTGAAAGGCACAGGTGCCTCCCACGCCGCGAGAGGAGATGACTTTTCAAATTATCAACACATGTTTGGTTTCATAAAGTAAAAAAACCGGCCAAGTGCGAGTCGGACTCGCGCACGAAGGGTTCCGTACCATTATCTATAAAAACGGCAAACAAAAACTATATTTTATTCTGTTTTTTTTGTATTTGTTATTATTATACAAGGTGTTAAAAAAGTACTTAACTCTTTTTACAGGGTGTAACATACTGGTAAACAAGATGTCAAATCTGTAAAAAAAAGTTGAAAAAAAAAACAAATTTTATTTTATAAAATTATAACCTCAAAATTGAAAATTTTTCACAACTTTTTTGTTTTTGTTATTAGCTCAAATTTAAATTTATGTTTGTGCGTGTAGGTGCATTTACATAGCTTTGAGTTGTTAAAACATTGTGAAAGTCAATGAAAACAATATTTAAAAAAAAAATACTTTTCTCCCGCAACTTCGTTCACATTTTATTAATTTAAAAATTAACGGAACGCAAAATGTAGAGCAAAAAAATATTGAGGTTGTGATCCCAATCACCGGGTGCGATTACCCTGTAAAAAGAGTTAGGTACTTTTGTAACACCTTGTATAGCGGCAACAGAAATACAATATCTGTGAAAATTTCAACTGTCTAACTATCACGGTTCATTAGATACAGCCTGGTGACAGACGGACAGACGGACAGACTGACAGACAGACGGACGGACAGCGGAGTCTTAGTAATAGATTCCCGTTTGGCACCCTTCGGGTACAGAACCCTAAAAAAACTCCATAAATAGTTGCTTCGTGACGCTCCTACCGAATACTTTGGTCGTAAAACCATATGCACCTCCAATATCGACTTCGACGGTCCAATAGCCTTTGCTCCTCTTGTCATAAGGAATGTAATGCCACGAGAGATAGCAGTTGATCACGATGGTTCACACAGGGGTAAGGTTTCTTTTAGGTGTGCAGTGGGTGTGTTATTAGAAAATCTGTTCTTGTATCACTATAACGTTCAAAGTTTAATGAAGTTTGTGATTGCATTGCCGATTTCGGGCCCTGAATCTTTAATACCGTGTACTGCTTCGTTGTTCAAGCACGTTTCAAAAATGCAAGGTTTACTCGGTCTGATGTTAAAGTTTTGTGAGAACATAAAACGTGTAAAGCTATCTAATGTGGAAAAATAGTGAGTCCTTCGTTTTGCCGCTCCAGTGCCCAAGTAAAAAATAAATCGTCGAAGATGTTCGTGTCGAAAAGATTTATAATTCCGGGTGTAGACGTCTCACCACCGTGTGGGACTTATCACAGGATTGGGTAACCCTACACCAACCGACAGGGGAAATATCCTCTCACACAAAAAAACAGTCAGTTTTTGGTAACCGTCCCTAGCTAAATTGGTGGTTCTAGGAACTCTCTAAAAGAAGGGAGAAGTAATTTTAAACTTAGTTAATTAAGCACCACTTTAAGTAGCATGAATATTTAAATTTCCCAGCCAGTGGAAAAAAATGAGACGGGGATCGAAATGGCCGAAAATTATTTTTGTAATAAAAAGTTTCGAGTGCTATTTTATTCTTCCTTTGAAGGTGCTGAAGCATCAGCCTAATGTAGAGGTGCGCGAAACGCTTCAGTGAAAAGAAAAGAATGATATAGTTCATTTCCTTCACTGAACTAGTTCACTCTTTTAGTTTATAGTTCACTTATAGTTAATTCATAGTTCACAGCTCATTCATAGTTCATAGTTCATTCATAGTTCATAGTTCATTCATAGTTCATAGCTCAGTAGTTCGTTCACGTATCTTGTGACTCACGGTAGTCCGCGAATGACAAAGGTGACAAAGGCGAGACACATGAGTTACAGAATTTTGGTTCTTAGTGTGGTAGATTTAAGAATGTTTCTTGAAGAATGAACTACGTGGACTAGAGTGAATGTGATATGTAAAGATTGGTAGTGAATGAATGAATGAATGGTTTCATATAACGAATGCATTCAATCGAAGCATTCATTCGCGAACTACACACCTCTAGTCTAATGTCGTCACATGACAATACTTTGTTTTTTACAGCCACGCATTAAAATTCCACGTTTATTATTAGAACGGGACTAAAAAGACATTCTAAGTTTAATTTAACACCTTGTACGTTTTAGGGGCGACTTTTACATTGTTCCTATGCGGTGTAACTCTGTAACTAGAAAGTTCTAGCTAACATAAATATTTAATACCTTTGTACGCTCACGGTTTTGATTCCAAGCGTTTTTGGAATAAATCTTTCAAACGTACGACGATCAAAAAGGAAGGCGCAAAAATATTGTCATGAGAAATTGAATTTAGCAAGAATTCGCAGGCAGGCTTTAGGCGACGCACGTGAATCGAGTTGATTTAAACAAACATTAGCATAATCTTGTTAGGCAAAAATCAAAAGTCCCCTCCATACCGAGACTAATCCCCTTGTTAAAATTCCAACCGGTGTTCCTCAGGGGATGCGCTTAATTTTCTACGTGCTCTAGATCACATGACTTCTTATGACGGAAAGAAAAGAGATTAGGGCGAGCCAGAGTCAATATTGCAGGGTTCAGTGCCTCGGACACTTGAGAGAGTTCTGGGCCCTTAGCCTGTAACACAATGGTGCCAAAATGGGCTGTCAGGCGACGACTTCAATTACGATTTGCTAACGCTGTCTGTCCTTTTAATGTTTTTGTAGCACAGCAAATAATATTTTGATTCTAATTCTAGAGGATTAGTTCTCTGGTTGTAGGAGAAAAACGAGGAGAGCCCGGTTTTGTCCTTCTGCCGGGACGCCATTGACCCGCCATTGCGTTACAGGCTAAGGGCCCAGGGGCCTTAGCCTGTAACACAATGGCGTATCAATGGCGTAACGTCCTAGGTAGAAGGACAAAACTGGGATTTTTTCGTTGTTCTGCTACAACCAACTAATCCTCTAGAATTAGACTCATAATATTCTTTGCTGTACTACAATAACATTAAAAGGACCGACACTGGACCGACAGCATCAATAAATCGTAATTAAAACCGTCAACCGGAAGCCCATTTTGGCACCATTGTGTTACAGGTTAAAGGCCCAGTTCTTCAGTAGCTGACACAAGGTGGTGTAGGTACTTTAGAATCTCTATGTTAGTGTCTCGATTCTTGTAGTTCCTAACACGTTGGTGCCCCAAACACAAAATAAGATCGTGCTGAGAATCTTCTTTTTCATTAAAATTATATCTGATATTAACAAAAGTTTAAATAAATATATTTGTTCAGTCAATAATATTATTAAATTGTTTGTAGAATTTAGGTTACTATTGGGCGACCTAAACAGAAACAATCGAATTGGAATTCAGCTGAAAATTCGAAACAGGTCTTGCTATTGTTAAAAGTCGCTACCATTAAAAGCATTTCTTGCTTTCCCTCTGTTGTGTATCGAAATGCGACAGTTTCAATTCACCCCATGTTAATTGAAAGGAATTGGAGCCCTTTCAACGTCGTTACCTTGCAAACTTATAGGTAAACGACCCTCGATCAATTGGTCTGTTAACCGTTTCAACCTCCAGACTTTCCCTCGACACATTTTTAAATATTTTCTTTTCGCTCGAGTATAAATTGAATCGGGCAAGTGTTTACCCGGGATTAATCCGCGGAATATTTTCTGCAAAGCTGTTTCAGGGCATAAAATTACAATTTTATGCCTTTCTCAAAGAGCAATGCGAACATTCAAACCCAACAACTGTGCAGAATTCTAAACATCTAGATTTGAAAGGTCTTTGTAAGTTCTATTTTTGTTTTCGTAGGATTACCTTGCTCTGCTCTTAAATTTTATTACCTCCCATAAAGATCTCGTCAAGGAATCTCAGCTCGTTGTAAGAATTATTTGGTATTCAATTGTTATTCACGACATTTTATCGTGAGCACAATAGCCATGTATTGTTCGTAGGCGACACGGACAAACCAAGGAAGCAACATTTAGAGCGTGACTAACACAAGCCTTGACATTAACTGACTGCAAACGATTTGGGCTAAAAATACGGGTACGCTGCATTCGGTACCTTTTCGTCGTGTCCGTGTAGCATTTGTGGGCCAAATTGTTATTCAAATAGGCGATCAATGAAGGCGATTTGTGATTCGCCGCCTGTTCCGGGTGCCTTCCTAATTCGGTACGCAAAGTTTTTTGTTCGAAAGTCCGTTATTGGCTTAATCTTATCTTTAGACAATATTGAGAAACTAATTTCGATATTTTTTATTTTGGTTGAGTAGTTTGGATTTTACAACGTTTCAAAGATACGGTTTTATGACCTTCACGCGACGGTCTGCATACTGTTGGCGGTCATAGGAACAAAACATTTTAGCGCATAAAAACAAAACTACTGGACCGAAATAAAAAATATTTAAATTAGTTTCTCAATATTGTCTAAAGATAAGTTTAAGCCAATAACGGACTTTCGAACAAAAAACTTTGCGTACCCAATTACACTTCTACGCTAATAGAAAAGGAAACGAGGTTTCGGTAGAATAAGCCCGTTAAACGCGCCTTCCGCGCTGTTTTCCAAGCGGATCATTAGCATTTAACTTTAACAACTTGTTTTAAATCATTAAACTCACGTTCCGAAAACAACGTTCTTACGTTCCTACATTGGAAGCACCAATTGTTTCCGCGGAGCGTAATGTGAGCCGCAAACTTCCAAGAAGCGGCTATCGGTAGCCAATAGGATCCATTACCATAGATAAAAGGCCACTCTCCTCTATTTTCCCCCTCACGCAGTTCCCCAAGGGGCATGGTCCGAGGCTTAAAGCCTTTAAGAATAAAAGGCACCTGATTTAAGGCCCCCTGTCGGCGATAACGAGGCGAACGGGCCTGGCTACCGGCCGGTCCATAAAACTTCCTAGCCGCAGTGTTGCCAATCTGGTGTGGTTTTGGTAGAAGTTGTCAAAGAGGGATTTTTTGGGGGAAAAAATAACACATTTTTAATCCCCCTTGCTATTGTTTTGCAGAGAAAATCTGCTGCACTGCGATCCCTCAGGTGTGCGCCGTTTCTAAAATGTTCATCTCGCTCATAGTTTTAATTTTAAACAGAGGCCTATAATTTTATGTGATAAGTTTACTTATATTCTACGTGAAATTAATGCCATTTGTCAACTTAAACTATAAAAATACACTTCGGGGTTTGTAGAAGTATTAAAAAAAAAACTGGGGGAAAATAGTTTTAGGGGATGGCAACACTTCCTAGCCGCGGTTTATCGACGCTCACGATCGCCACGTCTGGCCACAGCGGGTATGTCGTGTCAGCCGAATGGACTTACGCTCTTGTAGCCCTGATTTACATCCCGCTAGGTGTCGATTTTGAATGTGCTTCATCAGTAATCCTCTAGGAACCGGGTAGAAATAGAGTAGAAATGATGTAAGAATAAGCATTATCCCAGCTTACCTAGTCACAGGAAAAACGTGCTGATATCCATCTTCTAATTAATTTCAAAATTCAGTCAACGCATCCATCGATTGTCCCAGACACTACAAAGGCAGCATGGTCACTTCATCTACTGGCTACAAAGCGTGTTTAATCTACACTACAAAAATAGCAGTTTAAAAAAACTAAAAAAACACCCTGAATGCAGTTCATAATATCTCAAAAAGTTATGGAAGGTCTCCTAAGAAAGTTTTCCTGTAACTATAACGGTTAAGGTACCTGACCTTACTGCCACGTCTCAAAAATCCACCCTGTATAATGGCACTGTAGGGGTATAATGGGAAACTGTTATCAAATTATTGCATTGTCATTGGTCCTTGATACGTATGCAAAGTTTCAAATTAATCAGACTTCTGGAAGTTGGTAAAAATTATGCTCAAAGATTCCGTTACATACATACATACATACAGGCCAAGCTTATAAAAGCGTGTTAAAAAAATAAAAAAGCGTGTTAAAAAAAAATAGGGACGATGTAAATTGAATGTAATTAATGAACACCATCGTTTGTTTCCCACACATTCAAGAATCTTTGTACACAAGACAGCATGTCAACGCTTACACGCTAACACTCTACTAGGTTACATTACGGGCAATTTCACAACAAAAGTGTACTCTCTGACGTGCTGTCGTGCGCATTATAGTTTCATAAATTAATTTCAAGTTTTTCAGAACCAATCTCTTCGTTACCAAGCATATTACCGCGAACGCTAACTCCAATCTAACTCTCTTTTCCTTTTAAAAGATATATATTGGTATTTCTCGGAGCTTTTCGCTATCGAAGTTCCGATTAGAAGCGCAAGTGGGAGATGCAGTAAAATAAAATTACACAACGCCCTCTAGGGGCCAAGACTGTCACGCCAAGAGGGGATTATTGCCCCCGCACTTGTGGATGGGTCTACTGTGTAACAGGATGTCACTACATCGATAATTTACTGATATCCCAACGAATAGTCTTGGTCTACTGTGTAACAGGATGTCACTACATCGATAATTTACTGATATCCCAACGAATAGTCTTGGTCTACTGTGTAACAGGATGTCACTACATCGATAATTTACTGATACCCCAACGAATAGTCTTGGTCTACTGTGTAACAGGATGTCACTACATCAATAATTTACTGATATCCCAACGAATAGTCTTGGTCTACTGTGTAACAGGATGTTACTACATCGATAATTTACTGATATCCCAACGAATAGTCTTGGTCTACTGTGTAACAGGATGTCGCTACATCAATAATTTACTGATATCCCAACGAATAGTCTTCGTCTACTGTGTAACAGGATGTCACTACATCGATAATTTACTGATATCCCAACGAATATTCTTGGTCCTTAGTAAAGTTAGTGGCCCCAGTTCAACGCATGGTTTTACCCCCGACCCAAAAATAAGGGTATTACAACTTTGGCCGCTATGTGTGTGTGTCTGTCTGTTGATATGGATGCGGTAATTTTTTTAAAGCAATTTTTCTAGCGTAGTGTTCTTAGATAATTATGTTTTATCAAAATCGGTTCAGCCGTTTATGAGATATGCTAATTTAAACCTAAAATTTCTGGGATATTAAAAAAATATATTTTGTAGTTAATATTCTGTCTATTTGAAATGTTTGAATGTAAAGTGGCGATTCATCGTATCGTATGTAGGTTGATTTTTTTATGGTTATTTTTCTTTTTATTCTCAAAACCCAAACTGTTTTGAGAGCCCTATGTCCCTGATTAGGGATAACAGGAACTGATGATGATGACCTTGCTAGTGGCAGAGAGAGATCTTTCTCTTTCCGCCATTGTTAGTTAATTTTTCGTGACCTCGAAGAGACTAAATATGTTTTATGTAGGTAAGCTAAGACAACGAAAAAGCAGATAGTATAGATAGTATAGATAGCAGATCCATTTGACCAGACACAGTAGACCTCTCCTAGATGCACCCCTCGCCGGGGGTTATGCACCAAAGCGGCACATATTGGACGCAAGGGCGACAAACCCCCGGGCATTAGTCAGGATTATTGGGATATCTCTTTACGCGGCATTACGTTACGCGATAAGTCTCCGACTTGGTCTTTACGTGCTTTGTCCATCAAACAACTAGTAATGAGTTGATCTCTAATTAAACAGCTCGCGTAGCATGAGGCGGTGTTAGAGAGGAGTTAGAGGTTTAGGACTCTGTCCATCCCGCTCTACTTCAAACAAAAGAGTGAGATACATATAGTTTTAAACCCATAGATACCCTAAATATACAATGCTCGCTCTTATTCTTATACATGCACTGACTTCCGAAAGGAGATGGCACCAAAAAAAGAAGAACCGAGCATTACGAGCTGTATAGATGACCAATGAGAGGAGACAGTAAGGAGTTAGAGTATCTAGAAAGAAAACTGACCCTCCCCATTGATCTCGGCTTTGACAGATGATCTAAAGATGGGATAGGTAATCTTATATGAGGTAGTGGACACCCCTAGTCTCAGAGTTTTAGGCCGTCCAAAGGGCCTCTGACATCTAAAGATACAAAGATGGGATACATATCTGAAAACGAAATGATAGGTGAGTCAGTCGATCTTAGCTTGCGCATGTCTAGGACTTTGTCCGTTGCATCAAACAACCTCTTCCTCGTATGGAATGCTATTGTTGACCGAGCGATCGCTTTCATTTGGTTCCAGGAAATGCGGTGATACGCATGTCGGTTCCGTACCTGGTAACAGTAACAAAAGTGCTTGCTGCTGAATACAGAAACCCAGGTATTGTACAGCCTGATAATGCAGCCCGCAAATTATTTGCAAACACAATGCAACACCGCGAATCGAACAGAATTTTGCAATTTAGGCGGAATGTAATTTCGTCCCTATTATTGATATTTGGCGATCAAATTGTGATTTGGATTTATTAAATTAACAACTGTGCGGTTTCAATTAAGCTTTCATTCAATATTGCAATTCCAGGTATCAAAATATAATATGTTTTTGTTTTGCGAAAGCGCGTTTCGCAATTACTCGTTTGTGACTGTCACCCATGCTGCTGAATTTGATTATAGGTCCTTCGGGCCGGTCATCTGGTGCAGTCATCAATTAGTTGCCACCCCAAAGTTTCCGCTGAGTCACGACAAACGAGCACACATGAGTTCAAAGACCGCCCCATGTCAATTAGTCCGCGCGCCGAGCATTTTCTACTCCATAAAACGAAGGAATAAGGATTTGTTTTTAAGCTCCGATTACTTGGGAATTGGGAAGGCAAAGTTTTTTGTTCGAAAGTCCGTTATTGGCTTAATCTTATCATTAGACAATATTGAGAAACTAATTTCAATATTTTTTATTTTGGTTCAGTAGTTTGGATTTTACAACGTTTCAAAGATACGGTTTTATGACCTTCACGCGACGGTCTGCATACTGTTGGCGGTCATAGGAACAAAACATTTTAGCGCATAAAAACAAAACTACTGGACCAAAATAAAAAATATTTAAATTAGTTTCTCAATATTGTCTAAAGATAAGTTTAAGCCAATAACGGACTTTCGAACAAAAAACTTTGCGTACCCAATTGCACTTAGTATATCGCTTCATTGCTTGAGGGACTTTTCCGGTAGCGTCATGCTTTTTTATTAGTAAATTGATATCAGAAATTTTCGAAGGGTCTGTAAAAATTGCACGCCATTTTGTGTCTCGTCACGTCCTCGACTCCTCGCCTTCAGGCCCATAATTGACCAAAGCGGAGATAGACGGCAAGGAGATTGTTTCTTCATACATTTTAAACTTCGCTTGAGCTCGCTCGAAATGAATGAAAACCACCGAACTCTTGATCGAAGATGAAAACATATTTCTCTCCGCCCATCTTTGCTTTGATGAACTATGCGCCTCAGGCCAATGTGGAGGGAAAGTGGCGATATACCATCTTGAGTAAGTGGGCAGCACTTCAGCGGTAACCGACATTCAGGTAAGCCGCTTAAAGGCTCACAAAGAACATTGATCGGATTAACAAAACTATCTGAGATTACATAAACTTGCACCGCAAGGCAGCGCGCTCGTACCCGAACCCTTTTGTGATAAAATCCAAAGTAATATCCCTTAGTTACAGCGAAAAGAATATTGAATATCTCCAATACAGAGCCAATGAATAACGGATCATTCAAATATGTGGGAGGACAGATTATAACTCAGCCGTATTATGTAAATCACATCGAATACATTATCATCATACGAACGTTAAATCTCGAGGTAAAATTCAGAGATTTGCGTTTCATTTCTCTCAGCTGACTGTGTGCGGAGGAGTTTTGAATGTGGAATAGTCGGCGTGGATAATAAAGCGCAAAGTCTAAGAGAATTCCGCCGGGCGCTCCGCGAGCCATTTGCGGCGTAATGGCGCGAGCTGAGAGCTTCGTAGGCCTCTAATGGAAAAACGTCTTCCGTCTATCATAGGACCTCTACGCGGCCCTATAAGTAGGTAAACACGCATTTCGGCGACGACTCAGAAACAGACGCACCCCCTTGTCATCTGTGCGTCACACAGTAATCTCGAAATTCTCGAAGACACACCGTGACAATATTCCAGAACAAAAAATTTGGTGGTGATTCGCTGAAAACGTTGGATCGCAATCAGAATTCTAATCAAACCTTTGATGACGTTAATACAAAGGGAACTTCGTATCTCTGCAAATCAGTTCGCATTCCCTTCGAAATTCTTCGAAAGCGAGGGGTAGCCTCGCGTGAAACATGGTGAAACTCATTTACACACTCATGTAGGATTACAAAGGGGCTGGGTGTAGAACTAACAAGGGTGCAACGTTTCTTATTAATGGCCCGTCAATCCTGTTATCCCGGTAATCCCGTTTGAATTATAACCTTTCGATGCAATGTAATAGTCTATTATTGATTTAGGCACCCAAGAGTTATTCCATTCCATACCACCGTGAAGTAGTCTCTTGAGGCCTTACTCAAGAGACTTTAACAAAAACTTTCACAAAAAACTGCAAAAGTTTTAAGGGCAAATCCTAGTGTTTTCCTATTCCATAAAACATTAAATCTAAAAAGCTATAATTTAGTGAAGTCTGTCTGGACTGCTTAAGATATTGTTAAATAGATACATTTTCATTTTGATTGGTACTTGTTTAGTTGTTTCTGATCATGAAATCCGTACGTAATGAATCAATGAGCCATAATGTCAACGTGAAGAAGTAATTAAGAAAAACCTGTCTTACTTTATGATGACATCTGGGGTCACCTTTAATATTTTACATCTAATAGGTATGCCGGTATGTGTCATTTAAAATGACCTTGGCCTCGACACATCTACCTCACATCACCTCTACCTAAGCATAAAAACATAGTTCGATATTGTACCTTCTAGGATTTTTTTTCTTGTACAATTTTGTAAGTAAACCGTTCTTCTCTTTTTCCTCGCCTTATCTTTATCCTTTTGCATAAATATCAGTTTCACACTAGAATTGTCTCATTCTACATCAACAAAAGGACGACTTAATAAAAATCTTCTCCTAATCCCGTTATCCACTCGAAACGCAATGAGAAAATAACTTCTTTCTTCACATAAAACTTGTTCCGCGTGTTTCCCGACTTGGGCCTTAGCCTGTAATGCAATGGTGCCAAAATGGGCTCCCAGTTGACATTAATGCTGTCGGTCCTTTTAATGTTTTTGTAGTAAAGCAAAGAATATTCTGATTCTAATTCTAGAGGATTAGATCTCTGGTTGTAGGAGAAAAACGAGGAAACCTCGGTTTTGTCCTTCTGCTGGGACGCCATTGACACGGCATTGCGTTACAGGCTAAGGCCCCTGGTCTGCAGTGGACGTTGTAAGAAATGAAACTGTTTTCCCGGAAAGCCGTCCACTTGTCTTCATCTCGACTCGAGCTGTATTGACACGGTGTCACAGGCACGTGAGCTGTTGAGTGCGCGTTCGCTGTGACCGATTTCGAGACAAATATATGTTTTAGGGGGCAATACTCAAGAAACCTTCACTCACACAAAGTGACCACTGGGACGCTGCAGTGCCTGGGACATTGATTTTTAGATGAGTAGGCTTGCTTGTACAGAACCTAGGGATGGTTTGCAAGAAATACTAAGTGTAAGTCTCAATAATTCCAGTTTCTACATCGTTTATTGACAAGTCACTTTACCCACCAAGATTAAATGCATAATGGTCCCAATATGCTACTAGCAAAGCTCTGCCAAAAATGGAGCTCACTTAATAACAAAAGTACTCGAATTCCAGAATTAGCATACCCACAGAAACAATTCTGCGATAGACCGAAATTAGAACGCATAAATAAGCCGCGGGGCAAGTGACAAGTCGTGACAGGGCACGAAATAAAGCCATAATTAAGGAGGTGGTGCACAAAAAGTAAACTTTTAAATCAACGACCGGAGTCCGGAGTCCCGAATAAACCTGGCGGGGCACGCGAAAGCTGTGAGTCTAGTACGGTCCGCGACACGCTCAGATACACCATGGCACCGAGTGCGGCAGAAGTGCGCCAATCGGACAAAAAGGGGCTGACAGCAAAACTTGCATCTATTGAATTTGAGTATGAGTTGCAGAGGATGGCTAATTAATTAACCACTAAACCAGGCATCATTCACTATATGACAGTTTACTGATAGTTTAGCTCTGATACGAGTTTCCTGTTTACGTTCCCATTTAATTTAAATGATTTAAATGATTTGCCTTACCCCTATACTATCAGTTTTGCCTGTAACTATCTGTACATGATACTTAAAACGTAACATTGATTTACTGGAAACTTCCTCACTCTTTCTCGTCCACGTCTGTTTTTCATTCAACGCTTTGTCTTTGTAAAAGGGAGACTTCTTGTTAGATTCCAGAAAAAATCCCAGCATTATGAGAGCTTCAGCGAAACAAAAGATCACACACATACCATCTCAAAGGCATTACATCAGCGCAATTTTACGGTATCGGACAGGGATGCTCCGTCCGTAAGGTAAAAGAAACAACGGTCAATTTATTTATTGTTAACTCCCAGTGGAGATGCGAAGGGTAGGGGAGAGACGGGGGCGTCTACAAAGAGGGGCCCTAGCTTACGATAACACGAACAGAGGTACCTAAGGATGCTCCAAAGACCCAAATGCAGCGATATCAAGAATTAAAGGACGCCACATTTTCCGATGGATAGATTGGGCTCCCATTTCGAAGGGGGCAGTGCAACAGCGCAAACGGATTTCGACTGGCAGCCGTTTACACGTGGCTCGTTAACACGTGGCATCGAACGAAAAGCGACCTGCGAGCCGTTGGGCTGAGCTGGAGCGAAGCCAGAAGAGTTGCTGAGGACAGGAAGGCGTGGCGTGACCTTGTCTTTCCAAGGCCCTTGCCTTTGCCCTCAGAACCTTTGGTGTACCATGGAACAGAAACAAAATTTTGCAACTGTGCCCCGCTCCCCCTCGCCACGCAGGAAATTCGCGAGTTAGGTGGTCGACCTATAGGACTTCTGTTTGATTCTGCCTTCTTGGTGCCCCCAGCCCCCTCGAGGCATCCGGGTGGGTAAACACTTTAATACAGCACGAAGTAATTTGCTCGGACGTCTCGCCGCACCACCACCGGGCGAAAATTAAGATGAACGCCCTGAGAGGTTATTCTGGAAACCGAGAAACGAGTTTGGACAGTTTTTGGGAGGCCAGGTGTTGTCACTGCTCACTACATAATAGTGTTATTTTTTTTTTGGTTCATCTTCCTTGACGTCTAGAGGTCCTAACATGGCAGCCTTAGACTTTGCTTTTATCTAAGCTTCTGTTTTCTTCTTCTTTTTGAGGCCGAGTGTGGCGCAAGAGGAAACGGCGTACCGTACAACCAGCACGGAGGCTAACAACGATTATGATGGGAGGTAATCGTATGAGGTAGTAGTGGTCACTCGTAGTGCCGCCCAAAGGGCCTCTCTGACACGGCTGAAGGATTTTTAATAATAAACAACAACCGGGAACAACGAAGCACGGAAGCACGATGATGATGATCAACGGGAACGCAGAGCAATGCGAACCTGAAGGAAGATACGTACGTTTAGAATTTCGGAATGACAGCCCCTCTACCCTTGACACATTTTTCCAATACGGCCGCAATATTGTGCAATTTACATTTAATATTTTACTAATTAAGATGAAATACATCTCACAACTAGCGCCGCCAATGAAAAAAAAAATCATATATATTTTTTGGATGCGTTTTTAGCAAAAAACGCTCCTGCGATTTCTCAACGCGAGGCTTAACTATTTTTAGGACCTAAGGTTTGGATTCCAGATCCTATGTTATCCTATCTATCCTAGCTATCCAAACCTTAGGTCCTAAAAATAGTTAAGCCTCGAGTTGAGAAATCGCAGGAGCGTTTTTTGCTAAAAACGCATCCAAAAAAAAGATATGATTTTTTTTCCATTGGTGGCGCTAGTTGTGAGACGTATGGCGCCTTAAGACGAAT